>JARDAA010000169.1:0-25656 GCA_029448695.1 Elsinoe perseae | reverse complement strand
GCTCGACCCCACGGGCAAGGGCGTGTCCCAGCAGGTGATCATCGTCGACAGCATCAACACGAGCTGCGACAGGATCTTGATGTCGTACAAGGAGATCAAGGAGGAGATGAAGACGATCGTGAACAGGCAGGTGCAGTTGATGGACTCCATGAACAAGCTCGGGGTCATCGACGAGGGCATGCGCGAGGAGGCGGACGAGTTCCTGTCCATGTTCAGGGAGCACTGCGAGGAGCAGATCGAGGCCATGGAGACGGCCAGGGGCTTGATCGAGGGCTTGCCCGCGGTGATCGAGGGGGACAGGGGGATCTACGAGCACGAGACCATGCCCGTGGCCCCGCTGTTGCGCAGGGAGGACGGCAAGACCATGAAGCAGTACGTGTACAGCAGCGCGGTCAGGAACGTCAGCTCGAACCAGAGCACGGACGAGTTCGGGACCTCCAACCCGCAGTTCAACCCGCAGGCCAACGCGCGGACGCCCGTCAGCGCGAGCACGATCAACCCCTTCTACGCCAACGAGTCCACGAACGTCGGCAAGAGCGTGAAGACCAACTTGATCGAGATCGGGGACACGAAGTACAAGCTGAACGCGACCAAGATCCTGATCGACTCCATCAACGCCACCGAGTTCGAGATGCCGGTCACCCCTAAGAGCGTGATCGGGAAGATGCGCAACTGCAACGTCAAGATCGGGAACACCAACACCAACTTGATGGAGGTCGTCATCACGGTCGTGTCCCACAAGATGCTCCTCAACTCGGGCTCGAGCCCGACTGCGGACGAGATCGAGGCCTTGATCGGGTGTATGGGCACGGGGTCGGACGCGGACCTCAACGAGTGTATCCCCATCTTCACGGACGCGGTCGAGAACGACAGCTCGGTCCAGGAGTTCTTCGAGACCTTGATGACGAACGACACCGACTACGACGACGAGGACACCGACGAGGACTCGGACGAGAACTAGATCCCGTTTTCGATCGTGTTCGACTACCCGGTGATGCCCCTCTACTAGAACGAAAACCTGACCGCGATCTACATTGTACTCACGCTGATGTTCGAGCCGTTGCTCGTGGTGGAGGACGGCCTCCTGATCTTGTTCGGGCTCACGATCGTGTACAGGGGCGTCACCATAGGCGTGGGGATGTACGAGCTTAGGCCCGACCTCGACATGAAGTCCGAGCACGAGATCGAGAACGTGTAGCAGGCCTGCATCGTGGCGGGGAACGCGATCATCGTCACGATCCTCAACGCGTCGGCGTCGCTGCCCGCGTCGTGGGGCGTGTGGTCGATCCAGGGTGCGTACTTGTTCACGAGCCTGTACAACTTGGCGGTCTCACGCATGCCCTTCATCACCTTGAAGATCGCGAGCGTGTCCACCAGCGTGTACGAGGGCGGGGTCAGGCCCCACTTCATCATCGTCCTCAGGATGTGCAAGTGGTCGTGGCACGACCCGAAGTGGGCCGCGAGCATGATCTTGGACGCGTCCGTGTTCCCGTTGTTGCTCTGGCTGTGGACCCTGGTCGTCCACGAGATGAAGTCCGTCAGCACGTCCTTGGGCTCGCCCGCGAGCATATTCCAGACCTCCGGCGGGTACTGCCTCAAGAACGGGCTCGTGTTCGATCTCACGGAGGTCCTGATGATCCCGTTGAAGTTCAAGCCCGAGTAGGTGCACGCGCCTATCTGCTCGATCTCGCCGTCCCTGCTGAGCTCGAGGTCGTAGAAGATCAAGGTCATGCCCCCGATTGAGCTCGAGTTGGAGTACTTGGTGGAGATCTCGTTCATGTTCACGTGGTCGGTGCAGGTCGACAACCCGGTCCTCATCGTCATCGCCTTGAACTGTGCGACCCCGCTCGTGACCAGGCACCCGGGCTCGGAGCAGCTCCTGAACGTGTTCACGGCCCTGTTCTGGTGCATGACCATGGACGCCATCGGGTTCCTCCTCGCCATCTCGTTCGCGACTGCATGACGACCGCGCTGGTGTCGAGTGTGGGAGCTCGATCTCGTTCTTGATCCACTCCCCATCCTCTTGTTGTCGACGGTCGCCGTCTATATCTAGATCAGGTTCTCGACCAACCTGTCGTTGATCCTGTGCGGGCCAAGCCTAGCTCCCGGTACTTGTGTGGCACGACAACACGGACTCCAACACGAACTCGACAGCGGACGGGACCCTGAGCGCGATGGACGACTTCGAGGAGATCAGGAACGCGATCGAGAGCCTAGACACGACCCCCATCGAGAGCTCGCAGCCGTCCCCGATCCAGGACACGAACAAGGACGCGATCACGGTCACCTCCACGGACCCGATCATCAGCTTGAACAACCGCATGAACATGCTCGTGTCCGAGAACGCGGAGATGAAGAGGATGTTGATCGACCTCTCGGGCAGGATCAGGCCCTTGTTGGCGTACGTGAACTCGGAGAGGGAGAGGACCACGGCGTCGATCCCGCACACGGACCTGTTCCAGATGAGGCCCCCGAGCATCAAGTCGGAGACGGACGCGGACACGAACTCGATGGTGGACGTGCGCACGCCCATGAGCGTGAGGTCGGACGCGACCCCCTTCACGAGCGACATCCCGAACCCGTTCTCGAGCATGAGCAAGATCACGAACTCCAGCTCCAACCCGACCGGCATCAAGAGCTCGTCTGCGACCGCCTCCAGGGGCTACGTCAGGAACCAGGACGTGTGGGGGACCGCGTTGGCGTCCTTGCTCATCGCCGCGGCCAGGTACTACGTCTCGAAGACCGAGAAGGAGATGGTCATGATCGACGAGAGGCTCGTGGCCAAGAACTGCATCACGATCATGCCCGGGATCTACAGCGCGGCCATGCACAAGAGGCTGCCCGGGGTCAGGGACCCGACGACGCTCTACCTCTCGGACCTCATCTCGAGGATGGACAAGGACGACATCCCGATCTCGACTGCTGACACGTGGACGGGGATCCTCAAGTACCAGGACGGGAGGGATGTCATGAACGTGATCAACACCGTCATCACCTACGCGAAGATGGTCCCGGAGGCGTTCGTGCACCCGATCTCCCAGCTGATCCCCAACATGATCCCGCCCGTGGCCAGGATCATCCCCTCGAACGACGGCACGAGCGAGAGGTCGGCCATCGCTATCTCCGTGTCCGCGACCGTGACCTCGACCCCGAACCAGTGGGAGGTCTGGTGCTCGTTTTTGAAGAGGGACGCGCTCCTGAAGTACATCAGCTACAGGCTCTCGGGCATGAGGGAGCACATCGTCGTGACCAAGATGGTGAGCGAGATGAGGATGTCGGACCTGACCGACAAGAAGAACGTGGACGCTGTCGCGAGGCTGGCCCCGGTCACGATGAGGCACCACAACATGGACTAGAGCCTGAACCCGTTGTTGATCGCGTCCATGTCGGAGGCCGTCACCACGGTCTCGGTCTTGGACGTCGTGCAGCTCATGGTGAAGTCGTAGAACGAGCAAAACTCCGCCTTCACGTCCTCGTACGACATGGGGACCAGGTCCTCGTCCATCTTCATGATCTCGATCGGGGTCATCATCTCGGGCGGGTACATATGGGCGTCCAGGGGCCCGTTCATCCCCGTGGTCTTGCAGTAGTCGGCGCAGTTCCTCGAGCCCACGATCCAGCTCATGTTCGCCTGCTCGAGCGAGATCCTGATCCTGTCGATGATCGACCACAAGTGCACGAAGGTGTTGGGGTTCGAGCCCTCCCACGCGATGGTGCCGTGGTTCACGCCGTAGTCGTCGGCCGCGATCATCCACATGAACACGTACGTCTTCTCGGAGCACGGCGGGTCCGGGAGGTTCGACCAGCACCTGTGCACGGTCTTGTACATGAACTGGTAGGCGTTGATCATCTGGTTCATCTTCACGCGGCTGATGGAGATCGAGTTGGAGCTCAAGCCCGGCCTCTCGTCCACGCTCACCTCCACAGTCGCGCACGACCTCAGGGACTCGACCACCTCAGAGAACGCGCTCATGCTCATGATGTCGATGATGTGTCGTCCAAGTTCACGATCCCTCTCATGCCCACGGTCGAGCTGAAGTCCGAGATCTCGTCTGCGTTGTTGTCCGTGCTCGGCTTCGTGCGCTCGGGCGCGATCGAGTCTAGGATCGAGTTGGAGATCTTGTACGCGACCATGCAGTCGAAGCAGTGGTTGCCGAAGTCCATGTGCCTGATCATGTTGTTGAACCACCTCAAGCACGAGATGTACGACGTGATCGAGTCCTTCATTGGGACCACGTTCTTCGTCATGTCCTTGCTCGTGATGACGGGTGTGATCCTGACCGTGTTGTTGTTCGGGTTCGAGCACGGGACCACCTCCGCCATCATGTTGAAGCTCGAGCAGATGTTCATGATCGTAGACTCGTCCGTGAACGTGTTCATGCTCGTGACCCAGCTCAGCCTCAGGCTCCTGTCCGTGCCCAGGCTCATGCACATGTTCGCGATCACATTCGAGTGCGTGTAGACGGTGACGTTGGCGTCCTTGAGCAAGCTGAGGGTCGTGTACGTGTCCATGTTCATGTCCGTCGACGAGATGATGTTCACGTTCAGGATGTTGCCCACGTACGCGTTCATGGCCGTCTTCGAGTCCCTGTCCGAGATCATGTACATCTCCACGTTGTCGCTCCAGCCCTTGCCCAAGCAGAAGGACCTGAACACGAACGCCAGCGTGGCCGCGTAGGTGACGCTGAGCACGTCCGTGATGATGATGGCATGCCTGCTCTTGTTCGTGTTGTTGATGGTGTGCGAGAACTCGACCATGGTCTGGATCGCGCAGATGATGGAGCTCGTGACCGCGTTGTACCTCGTCTTCAAGGTCCCGATCGTGTTCGTCGTCATGTGGGTGTTCATGAGCGGGATCTGGGTCACGATCTTGCACAAGTCCTTGGGCACCCTCTCGAACGAGATCGAGCCCTTGTTCGTGGACGAGCGGTGGTTGCACTTCGAGCACATGGACGACATCGTGTACATCTCCGTCAACACGGCCGCGTCCTTGAACGTCTCCTTGTTCATGCTCATGATCGAGCTCGCGGTGGTCATCATGTCTATGAACTCCATCACGCACGTCATCACGTTCTTGTTCGAGATCCTGATCGGGTACATGTTCGTGCCGACGTTCCTGACTAGGTTCGTGGTGTTGATGTAGTCAAGCCCTGCTTGGGGCCGGCAGATGATCGAGGTCCCGTCGTTGATCGTCAACATGAACACGTGGTACTTCGACGGCAGCTACAAGCACGGGAACCTGAAGCAGACCGGGTCCAACAACGAGACGCAGGAGAAGGACAGGAAGTCGAAGGCGATCAAGGTCGTGAACATGCAGAAGAACAACCTCGAGAACAAGTTCGGGTACCTGATCGGGAGGGAGTACTTGTCGTTGCTCTTCAGGCAGAGGGGGGTCCCCAGCGTCGACATCTTCACACGCGACATCATGGACTCGTTCAGGACCTCGATCGGGTACTCGGCCGACACCTCGGACACGCTCAGGAGGATCCTCACGCTCGGGAGATGGTCGAACGGGAATTCGACTGTGACGATGTGGACGATCGAGCCCGTCATCGCGACCATGTGCATCAGGGGGAACTCGCTCAACGTCGCGGACGCCAGGAACAACTACAGCGGGATGATCAACGTGTACGAGCCCCTGACGACGACCTCGCACCAGACCACGGTCGTGAACAACGAGATCAAGGGGAGGTGGGCCGGGTGGTTGACCTCGATGGAGCTGGCGAACGGGAACAGCGGCAACCCCGCGTGCATGAGCTGCAACATGTGCGGGCCCTCGGTTATGTTCGCGATCCACAGGCCGGGCTCGAGGGTGTTCCACATGATGTTGACGCCCGAGTCGGTGATCATGCTCGCGAACTACTCCAGGATCATGAACACGAAGACGGGGGCCACCACGTCCTTGATCACGATCACGTCCACGAGGTTGAAGATCCAGACGAGCCTCGACGCGCGCAGGTCCACGTCCCTGACCTTGTTCGGCAACGGGTCCATGCAGTTCTCCGGCTCCCCGCACGAGATCCCGATTTTGTACCCGTCCATGCTCGAGATCGTGAAGGCGGCCATGAACTCGGAGATGACCACGTTCTTGAAGACGATGAGGAGAGCGGACTCGTACACGTTCTAGAACGCGAGCAAAAACACGATCACGCACGTGGCGACGATCACCTACTCGTACTCGTACTCCATCGAGTCTCTGATCATCTTGCAGTTCACGCACAGGTTCATGATGGTGTTCACGTTCATGACTGAGTTCAGGTTCACGTACGCGTCCGTCTGCGTCATCTTGATCAGGTCCTTGACCGGGTCCATGTTCGAGATCTTATTCATGCTCAAGCACATCCTCACGTTCGAGTCCGAGAGCTTGTTGCACAGCGTGACCTTGGACGAGATCACGTCGGAGCAGTCAGAGCAGTTGTTGATCGTGAGGTAGCACATGACCGCGTTCGAGAGGTCGTCGGTGTTGGTGTTCGCGTGTCGGTGTACTTCCACGTCACGTGCTGGTGGGGGTTTTCGACTTGTTCGCGGTCATCATCTCGTTCGTGCTCTCGTTCGTGGTCGTGTTCATCTTCGTGGTCGCATTTATCGTCGTGATCTAGTACAGGTTCATGATGAAGCTCATGTCCGCGGGCACGAACCCGTTCGTGGACACGCTCATGATCGAGGACGTGTCCTTGACGTCGGTCAGGTAGGCGTTGGGGTCCACGACCGGGACCACGAGCAAGTCGCAGCTCAGGCTCTTGAACACGTGCCCGATCCTGCTCGTCATCACGTTCGTGTTCGGCAACACCCTCGTGACCGGGTTCTTGATCATGTACAAGCACACGCCCCCGCGCAGGTTCGAGTCCATGATCTCGATCGTGCTCATGACCAGGTCCGTGTTCTCCTTCACGTCCATGTCCATCAACACGGTCTTGGTCTCGTCGGAGACCGGGGCCACGCACTCGTTGCAGCTGACGAAGACAACGTGGTTCTCGCTCTCGCACACAGACTCGCACTGGAGCCCGAACGTCTTCATCTTCTTACACGGGATGATCACGTTCCTCTCGCACTCGCAGCAGACGAGGATCAGGTTGGCGTCCATCATCATGTTCGCGATGCTAGTGGCGTACACGTACTCGCACAACACGTGAGCAGCGTCTCGAGCCTAGGCACGATCGAGTTTTTGAACGCGTGCAGGATCATGTTCGTGATCGTCGTCGTCTTCGTGATTGCGGTCGTCTACTCGTCGTCGGTCTCGGTCTCGGTGTCTGTCTCGATCTCCCTCTTGATCGGATCGTGGGCCTTCTTCGTCCACGTGGTCATGATGACCTTCCCGTCCGAGTTCACGACTGTGAACCTGCCGGCGAGCGTGGACACGACCGACTCTACGGCCTGGTACAACTGCTCCTTCGGCTTCCTGGGCTTCTTCAGCTTGGCGCACCCGGGGCAGTTCAGGAGCTTGATCTTGACGTCGATCTTGGGCGGGTCTGTGGTCCCGTGCATGCCGATCCACTCGGTCGTGTTCGGGTCCATGTTGACGTCCCCGTTCATGTTCTTGTACGTGTTGAAGTCCTCGCACTCGTTCCAGACGCTGTTGGTGTTGGCGCACCCGACGCAGAGCCTGACCGTGTCCGTGCACATGTTACCGATCTTGTTCGGGTTCTCGTTCGCGGGGTTGTACTTGTTCGTGTCGTCGACCTCGTGCACGCACAACTCGTCAGCCCAAACCCGACCCCGGAGATGAGCTAGTACCCGTACCTGCTGGTGTACGTGCCCGAGCTCCTGTTCGTGCTGGCGATGACGGTCCCGGAGTTGTGCGGGATGGTGGACCCGGACGTGATCATGCTCATGTTCCCGATGAAGATCGAGCCGAGGATCGAGCTGATGTTTGTGCTGACGTTCACGCTCTTGTTCGAGGCCGCGTCCCTGATCGACTTCTTGAGCCACCTCACGTCCGAGCACGTCACCGAGGTGTACCAGTCGAGCCCGAGCCTGTGCATGATGTTGATCTTGTTCTCGTTGATGATCTTGTTCACGTTGTTGCTCAGGAACGAGATGAGGAAGGCGGCCGAGATCCTCTCCACCTCCGTGAGGTTGACCGAGTCTATCTCCTCGATCATGCTGATGATCATGCACGAGTACCTGATCTTGTTCGTGGGGTCGTGGACGCTCCTGATCGAGACCATGTTCGTGCGGGCCTCGACGTTCCTGTGGTTGCTCGTGTCCGGGATCAGGCTGACAGTCGGGCGCGAGTCCATGTTCATGAAGGCGTACGAGGACCCGTCGTTGTCCATCAGCGTGGCGATCGCCGCGATCTTGCCCTTCTTCGAGCCGTGCTTCGACATGTCGATCCCGGCCTGGTACATGATCTTGGTCATCTTCGTCATCGCGGACGAGCACGCGAGCATCTGGGAGTTCGGGGGCAGGTTGACGGCCGTGACCCTGGGCATGTTCGGGGAGTCGATCACGAGGGTGTTGTCGCGGACGTTGACGCACGTGCCCAACATCATCCCCATCCTCATGAACCCGTACGGGCCTGCCAACCCGTGCCTGCTCATGGTCGTGTTGATGATCCCGTTCTCGGACCTGACCACGTGCGTCTTCCAGTACGACTTCGAGATCATGACCCTGTACATCTCCGACCATGACTTCGTCTTCAAGATCATGCTGTCGTACATCTCCCCGCCTGGGTGCGCGCTCATCTGCTCGAACGTCATCGTGGTCAGCATCGCGGGGTCGAACGCGGTCTCCATCCTGTTCTCGTTGGCGACCCTGTTGACGGGCCCGAACACGCTCTTGATCGAGGACACGCCCCAGACCCTGAGCCACGACTCGTGCAACTCCATCTCCGCGCTCCTGCTCATGGGCTTCAACATCCACAACTCGTCGCCGTCGAAGTCGGCGTTGGTCAAGGGGCAGATCTCGAGCGGGACCCTCACCGAGTTGACGCCCGGCTCTGCCTTCTCGACGATCATCGGCAACGCGCTGTCCGACCCCTGCGAGGGGCACCTCCCGACCCAGATCAAGTCCCCGATCTTCATCGACCTCATGCTGCACCTCCCGTCCTCGGACACGTAGACGAACTTGGACCTCTCCACGACCCTGTTCGGGACCTGGATGTAGCCCGGCTTCAACTTCCCCGGCGAGGCCACCAGCCTGAACGTGTTCGTGGGCCTGCACCCGTTGCACAACTTCCTCAAGATCCCCTTCTTGGTCGCGATCCTCTTCCAGCAGTAGTCCGAGATGTCGTTCGAGTCCTTGTCCCCGTGGATGACCGCCTGGTTGAGCAAGCTCCCGTCCGACGACATGATCTCGCCCCCAGACGCGAACCCGTGCGGGATGAGGTACGAGTTGCCGGTCGTGCACAGGTGCCCGTAGCACCTCTCGTGCATGGTGCAGTGCTCGCGCCTTTGCGCCCCCTCGATTGAGCCCTCGAACACGTTGAGGTTCCTGGTCTTGATCGGGGTCCAAGTACAGCTCACGACCGACGGCACGCCCACGACGGTGGACCCGGCCCTGACCACCCTCCTCATCTTGAAGGGGACTGCGTTGGCGACCTTGTACTCGTTCGTCTTCAGGTCCATGCTGTTGCTGTTGCTCTTGTCACAACTAGTAGCTCGTGCCGAGGCTCGGGGTCGTACGGGCCAGGACGCACAACTCGTTGATCGGCCACGAGATCAGGAACACGAACATGGACGCCTACGTCTTCTTCTGGAAGCCCACGGGCAAGAACGGGATCTTCAGCCAGTGGTACAGCTCGCCCTTCATCTACGACGGGAAGGCGTTCGCGACCGCGGAGCAGTTCATGATGTACGGCAAGGCCATCGCTTTCAACGACATCGAGTCCGCCAACACGATCCTGACCACGGGCCAGACCCACCCCGCGCAGCACAAGAAGATGGGGAAGAGGATCGCGGGCTTCGACGAGGACACGTGGCACAAGATGAGCATGAACGTGGTGGTGGACGGGAACATGTGCAAGTTCACGCAGAACGAGTCGCTCATGAAGACGCTCATGGATACGATGGGGAAGACGATCGTGGAGGCGAGCCCGTTCGACAGCGTGTGGGGGATAGGGTTTGAGGACAAGGACGCGATGGCGAACAAGCAGATGTGGGGGCAGAACAGGTTGGGCAGGGCCCTGATGACGGTCAGGGACGCCATCGCGAGGAGGTCTGGGTTCGTGATCACGGGCCCGGTCAACACCTCGTACACGCAGGCGCTGTCGAACTACAACAAGAAGAGGAAGACGGGCACGATCACGGACACGAGCAAGAACAGGTGCCCCAACTGCGGCCTGAGCACCGACAAGAACAAGCCCGACTTCATGCACGTGAGACTGGGTCTAGACGAGGCTCCGGAGCCGCTCGTGTGCAAGTGCAAGCCCGACATCGAGATCGTGAGGGGGGTCTTGGAGAAGATGGCGTCCATCCACAGGCTCATCAACACGTACGGGAGGACGATCACGAACAAGATCATGAACGTGAACTTGGACCCGGTGACGATCAGGAGCACGTCCCCCATCCCCAACGTGGAGATTGAGATGAGGTTGAGCGAGAGGGTGTCCTCCACCATGTACAAGATGATGGACTCGGGCTTCTTCGGGAATGTGGAGTCGAACGAGGTCTCGGAGACGGGCTGCAGCGTGTGGATGGGCCCGGAGGTGAACATGATCGCGAAGGTGAGGTCGAGGTCGAACGGAGAGAGGAACGCCAAGACGGTCTTGCACGTGTGCGAGCTCATGCCCGGGATCAAGCTAGCGGTCTCCAACGAGTTCGAGTTCATAGGCGAGATCACGAGGCCGGACTACAACACCAACATGAACGAGCTGTCAACCAGGATCACGATGTCGGGCGTGAACGTGAAGTTGATCTCGAGGATGTACGTGTGCGAGGACACGATCTCGTACTCGTCGGAGTTGGAGTTCGAGCACGGGGTCAGCCACTCGGACATCCGCAGGGTCCTGAGGACAGTCGCGGAGACGATCGGGACCGAGAGCACGCTCTTGCACTACATCGACAGCATGTACATGGACTCGGCCAGGCACGCGGACCACGACGTGATCGACGTTAACGACTTGAGCCCGTACAAGGGGACGTTCATGATCAAGGTCGACGGCATGAAGGTCTACGTGTTCTGCTACCCCAACGGGCACGTGATCACCTTCGCGGACAGGAACTTGACCGTCATCAACTACACCATCGAGGACAAGATCGGGCCGTTGTTCGGGATCTCGAAGAAGCCGGATGTCATGGTCGCGGAGATGATGTCGGACGGGAGGTTGATCTACATCGACACCCTGGCCGTCAACGAGCAGCCGTTCGAGACCTCGAGGAAGTACGAGCCCAGGCCCAAGAGCGCCAACTCGATGCCGTACATGACCGTGCGGAAGAGCTGGTCGTTGTTCGAGAACGTGCCCAAGAACCCCATCACGAGCTTGGACGCGGACGGGATCGTGTGCGTCACCGAGTTCAGGACGCTGAGGCTGAAGGTGCCGACAATCGACCTCCTGTACGCGAACGGGATCTTGCACATGTCCGACGGCCCCCACATGATCGGGGTCTCGAACGGGCACCCCAGCATGATCGACAACGCGATCTACGAGCTGACCGTGTCCAGGAGCGGGAGCAACAACGAGGTGGCGATCTCGAACCCCGCCAGGAGGCTGACCAAGACCAGGCCCAACAGCTCGGAGATCGTCAGACGCGCGTTCATGAGCGTGTCCGGGAACGTGGAGCTGAGCACCATCATGTACGACATCACGAGCATGTCCTTCAGGATGAGGAAGAGGGTCTACGAGCTTGCGCAGGCGAACGCGTCCGTGACCAGGAAGGTGATCGTCATCTTCGGCTCGGGCAGGTTCCAGGAGATCAACGAGATGAGGCTCGACAACTTCTCCTACATCGCCATCGACCCCGAGATCGACACCACGCTCATCTCCAGGAGGGCGAAGAGGGTCAAGATCACGCTCTACGACCCGAGCACGAGCCTCTCCAAGCACATCTCCACGATCACGAACAGGCCCGGGAACCTGATCTGCTACAAGGGCACGTCGGAGAGCTTCATCTCGATGTCGAACGCAGTGACGAGCCTGAGCACGATGTCGATCCCGACCGTCTTCTCGTTCAGCGTCTCCTACCACATCCAGATCATCAACTCGCTCAGGTCCGTGGGCGTGTCCACGTTCGGGTGCGGGTACATCCACGACAAGATGCCCGTGAACGGGGTCTCGTGCGGGCCCATCAGCATGAACCTGATCAAGAACACGAACGGCAGCCCGAGCGTGAAGTCGGTTTTCGGCAAGTCCACGTGGGTGGAGCCGATCCTGTTGTCGACCTCGGTCAAGGGCTTGAAGCCGTTGAAGACGTCGTTCCCGGAGCTGTGGTTGGACGTGGACTCGAGCACGAAGCCGATCATGTCGAGGGCCGCGCTCCTGTTCTAGTGTCGTACCTGAGCGTCATCGGGGTCCCGTTCGAGTCGTTGAGCATGGCTACGCTCGCGAACGTGTTCAACTGTATGGCCGAGTGCCTGATCGCGACCTCGGTCGTGGCCGGCTTGGGGAACGGGCAGTCGCAGAAGTACGGGATAGCCTTGCAGATCGAGCAGATGTCGGCGCACACCAAGTCGGAGCTGGTCACGGCCTCGCTCGCGGCTATCTTCCCGCCCTGCATCATCATCGAGAGCAACTCCGTCTCCCCGGTCCTGGGCGTGCCCGACCTGTACCTCCCCCTCGGGACCGTCAACGAGTACACGGGCGCGGACGGGTAGTGCTGCTTGAGCGACGAGATGTGCCTGAGCTGCTGCACGCGCATGATCCCGTAATTGCACTCGAGCGTCCTATTCCCCGTCTTCGGGTCGTTGAACGAGATCTTGTTCCCGTCCATCGTCAGGTACGCGCTGGGGATCGTGGGCTCGACGCTGATCTCGTCCGTCTGCGTGAAAACGGTCTTGCCCTTGGGCTCGTGCCCGAACCTGAAGTCGTTGACGCTCGAGAACAGGCTGGTAACCGCGCTCATCTCCCTGATCTGGCCCCCGAGCCCCCTCGTGAGGTTCTTCGTGGACACCATCATGTTCGGCTTGAACTTCTCGCCCGTGACCGTGTCGATGAGCAGGGGCATGTCCTTGTACGGGATGATCTCCCCGACCGTGAACTTGATGCCGTGCCAGGTGGCGAGCTTGTCCCCGACGTTGAGCTCCTTCGAGAAGATGGCTACGGTCGCGTTGAGGCCCCCGTTCTTATTCATGAACACCTTCGTGACCATGCCCTTCATCGCCGGCTTCCACCAACACTCCTTCTCGAGGATCATCCCAGGCTCGACCTTGCCCGACGTCGAGTTCGGCAACGGGTAGTCGATGTACCCCATCCACGCGAATGCCCCCGACTCCGCGAACTCCTTCGTGACCGAGCACGCGTCCTCGGTGTTGAGCGTCCTGTTGATGAAGGCCACGGTGATGTCCTTGCCCGGGACCACGATCTCGCACTCAGGCGTGGAGCTGTTCATGATGGCGTTCAGGACGTCGGTCATGATGATGGGCTTGTTCGAGCCCGTGGACACGATCGTGGCGTCGCCCTTGATGGGGAACGTGTTGATGCCCTGCAACGTCATCTGGATCCCGAGGTTGACCCTGGGCTCGGTCGTCCACCTGCAAAAGTTGATGATCAAGCTCGACGTGCAGCAGAACTGCATGGACTCGACCTCGTGGTTGGGGAACCTCAAGCCCGCGAACTCCATCGTGTCCGAGTGGTAGACGCACATCGAGTCGACGAACGGGCCCTGCCTCGCGAACGTGTTCCCGGCCACGGACGTCCTCACGGGCCTGATCAGGACTCCGCTTGAGATCGATATCACGATCACCTTCGAGCTCTCGAACACGTGGAGGGTCGGCATGTTGAACTCGCACATGTTCTTCCACTCGTTGACGATCGACATCACGTTCTCGAAGCTGATCATGGTCGTGAACCCCATGCAGCGCAGGACCCAGTCCCCGAACCCGGTCCCGATCTGGTTCCTGACCGTGGAGATGAGCTTGCACGCCAGGGCGATCGTCCTCTTGGTCGTGACCCTGATGGTGACCCCGAATGCCAACATCCTCACGCGCCCGGCCGCCTTCGACTGCGGGGTGAAGACCACGTCGATGAACCCGCGGTGGTACGGGTTCGGCTTCCTGTTCTCGAGCACGGGGTTGTCGTCCGTCCCGACGCTGGGCCCCATCGAGAGCAAGCTGTTGTCGTAGAGCAACCCCGCGAGCCCGTAGTGGCACTCAACCAACTCCATGGGCGGGTACAGGCTCCTCCAGAAGTTGCTGTCCAAGCTGTAGTTCGCGGCCTCGGTCACGGCGACGTTGGTGTACACGAGCAAGGGCCCGTACTTCTGGTACACACCTGACGATCTCGACAAGTACTCGTTCGGGGGCCTGATCGGGTTGATGTCCCTGTTCTGGAACCTGTTGATCCACTTGAGCGTGTCCGAGTTGACGAGCCTGATCCCGTTGGCCATCTCGCTGGAGCTGAGGTGCGCGTAGATGGGCTCGCAGACCTGCACGAACCCGATGACGTCCTCGCTCGGGGCGACGTAGGCGCCGTGGCCGAAGATCGGGGTCTGGATCACCATCGCGTACATCTCTCCGCTGGCGCTCTCGTTGGAGTCCGTCTCCGGGCTCTCGTCCGAGACCGGGACCGAGCCGTTGTCCTCGCTGTAGAACCTGCACGACTGCCTGAGCGGGAGCAGGAACTCAATGTCACGCGGGAACGACCTCACGGGCTTGAGCATGTTCACGTCCATGTTCGGGCTGTTGATCGTGTTCTAGAGTAGGGGTGCGGTCGTGTTGTCGCACGAGCTCGCTATCGGAGCGCGCACACGTGGACACGATGAGGCTGAAGAACGAGACCTCGAACACGTACAAGGTGGCGGACGCGTGCATGTCCATCAGGTTGATCAGGGAGACGATCATGGACTCGTTGGTGCCGACGGACGTGATCTCGCTCCTGCTGGCGATCGAGACCAGGCTCGAGCCCAAGGAGTTACCCAGGTACACGGACCCGATCAAGTACGTGATCCCAAACAGGAAGTGGCTCTTGGACATGACCGACAACGGGTACTGGATCACGATCGTGTCCCCGACCCTGCACGCCTACAGGAACTCGTACTCGAGCGAGACGAGGTACGCGGTGTTGTTCGTGGGCAAGTACGAGAACGACGACCAGATCGACTTCAAGATCGACAACGCGAAGGTGGACATAACCACGTTCACGAGCCAGAACTCGCACGTGACTGAGATCGAGATCGACAACGTGGACATGTACGACGAGAAGGTCTTCTGCGTGTCCGTGCACGGGATCACGACCAAGGTCATAGTCGCGTCCGCCATGAAGGGCACGAACATGTTCGCGCGCACGGACCCGTACCTGCAGGCGTTGACGAGCTGGGGCATGAACGGGTTCAAGGCGGGGTGCATGTACACGCACAGGGCCAAGAACGCGGAGCCGAAGATCTACAGGGTCGGCAACATGTACAACACCCAGCTCACGTTCCAGGGCGCGTACGAGCAGATGTTCACGATCAGCATGGCGTACACGCAGGCGAACGAGTTCGTGCACAAGACCTCCTACGACAACGTGATGTACCGCATCTTCAGGAACGGGGACGGGATCTCGGTCAAGGACTTCATCACGTACGTGAACTAGGTCGCGTTTTGATCAAAACCGAGTACGCGATCACGACCTAGTACTTCTCCGGCCTCGAGAACGCGATGAACCCTCGGAGCAGATGGAGCACGTGGACTCGATCACAGTGCTGGGCGCGATGGTGGACATGTTGCAGAGCTTGTTGGAGTATCCCGGTCTCGACTCGATCGCGAGGAAGGGCATCTTCGACGGCGTGTTGGGGCCGACGCAGACGTACCCGGTCTCGCCCACGCTGCACAGCTCGAGCGACGACTCGATCACGGACCCGCAGCTGGAGCAGACCTCGATCGTGATCAAGCACATGTTGACGTTCAACTACAACCTCAGCACGCAGCACCTGACGAGGACCAGACCTCGAACCTGATGTTCAACGTGGCCGCAGGCACGGACGCGTACTCGTAGGTGTTTTCATCGTGGTCACATCGAGACCGAGAACATTACCGTCGTCATCATCATGAACGAGTACATCAACTAGAGCCCCAGCAACTTCATGCCGATCGTGAGGAACATGAGGTCGGACTTGGACGCGCGCTTGAACTTCTTGTGGCTGAGGCCTATGGCGGCCATCCCGGTCTTGCTGTCAATGGCGACCTTCTTCGACTTCTTGCTCGACTTCGAGCTCTTGCTCGAGCGCGACGACTTGGACGAGTTCGTGATCACGCTCGCGGGTACGTTGGTGTTCGTGATGGCGTCGTCGGTCATGTTAACGTTCGCGTTCGTGGTCGAGCACGTTGGGCAGATCGAGTTCCTCTTCTTGTTCGGGGCCACGCCGTTGTTCGACCTCCTGGGCTCGCACGTGAGCGTCCTCGTGAAGTCGTTGCAGTTCTCGATCTTCTGCTCGTAGTAGCTCTTGTGCGAGGTGCAGTACAGCTTGACGTTCTTGCACATGACGACGTTGTCGACGCCGGTCGAGTACACGCTGAGCTCCGCTTCCCGTTTTTGATCGTGTCCGCGTTGTTGCTCGTGTTCATGATGTCGCTGTGATCGAGAGCTCCCTGGCGATGGTGCTCACGTAGAGGTCGTCTCTCGGGGCGTGGATCATGTCCCCGTTCGTGCTCTTGATGATGTCCATGCTGGCGGTCCTGCAGTTGCTCGTGATCATGTCGGCGATCTCGTCCAGGTGCATGATCTCCATCTCGGTGATGCTGGAGTACGCGTAGTCACAGTCGTTGACGCACGAGAGGTGGCTGGTGATGATGAACGAGGTCTCCATCACGTGCTTGGTCATGAACGAGTCCGTGGTCCCGCTCTCGATGGAGTTGGCGATGCCGCACGGGGACGAGCACTCGAGCCTGGACATGCAGATGAAGCAGAACGAGATGATCTTCCTACACATGGTCGCGGTGGCGCACAGGATCGTGGTCACGTACCCGCTGAGCAGAGCTACGAGTTTTTGACCTCGTTGTGGAACGTGAACTAGTCCGACTCCGTGTCCGTGTCCCCCGTCTCGTTCATGTAGCAGCCCTCGCCCTCGGTCGACCAGGTCCACTCGTTGCCGTTCGTGGCCTTGTACGTGGCCTTGGTCGAGGACCTGAAGTTGTACGCAGTCCTGCTCATCGACCTGTTCGTGCTCGCCCTCATGTTCCTGCTCATGCTCGTGTTCGCGTCCACGTACGAGATGTTGTTCGGGATCATGTCCGTCACCATGTAGTTGCTCGCGTGGTTGTTCGTAGTCGCGTTCTCGATCGGAAGTCCGCTTGTGACTGTGTGCGTGTTCGCGGTTCTGTTCGTGTTCACGAGCTGCATCGTGTCGGTGGTCGCGGCCTCCATAACGTTCTCGAGGTTGATCATGACCTTGCCCATGTTCGAGCGAGCGATCATGCCCGAGTCCCTGCCCGAGTCCGCCCTCCTCATCGCCTGCGAGTACTTGGTCTTGTCGATGCACAGGTACCCGCTCGCGAACATGGAGCAGGGCTCGATCCTCTTCGTGTTGATGCCATCGCACGAGTTGTTGGACCCGATGATGAGCTTGCACATGATCGTGATGACGTTCGAGATCGAGATCGTCTCCTGGCCCCTCTCCAACGCGTTATCAACAGCTACCACTCGGGCCAGAAGACGTAGATGATCGCGCCGGCGTTCGTGAGCGAGGAGGCGGGCTCGACGGGCTCTTAGAAGCACAGCGCGCACGTGACCCAGATCGTGACCGACACCATGCACGTGATGAAGGGCGTGATCGCAGCCTCGCAGACGATCTTGGACGAGCTCGTGTCGACGGACGTGTCTGCGTTCTTGTACGCGCTGGAGATCCCGATCACGGTCACGATCACGTACGGGTATGCGACCGTGTGCACGATCAAGGCCCTGGTCCCGGAGTGGGACACGGTCGAGCGCACAGACGAGTTCAACGACACGGTCGAGAGCGTGTACAGGATCACAGTCCCGGACGAGTTCTCGGAGAAGATCGCGATCATGGTCGACAACGTCAACAGGTTCGGGCTCGTGCACAGGCTCAACGACACGCGCCTGATCTAGTACGCGCACACGAACAAGATCGAAAACGAGCTCAGGATCTACACTACGCCCGACGACCTGAGCCTCCTCCTCGACTCGTACGCGAACAAGAGCTGCCTCGAGTTGTTCATCCCCACGGGAACGAGCACCGAGTCGACCGCGCTCATGATCCTCTTCGAGACCCACCTCTTGTTGACGTCCGACACTCCCACCCCGATCCCGATCAAGATCTTCCTCTTCTTCATGTTCTTGTCCATGTAGCTGATGTGGGGCTGGCCGTTGATCTTGACCTCGGTCACCTGCGACTTCAAGGGCAACTTCTCGTTCTGGAGCGCTAACATGATCGAGCCCAGGATCGTGACCAGGTCCGAGGTCTTCTTCTCGTCGTCATCCGAGTTGTTGAGCACGGCCATGACCTTGCTCAGGGTGTACCTCACGATCGGTAGCGAGTCCTTCTTCACCATCGCCAACCCCTTCGTGTCCAGGCTCCCGTCCCAGTTGACGGCCTCGTACTTCTTCTTAGCCGAGATCACGATCGACATGTAGTTCCCCTTGATGTCCGCGCCTACGCTCGAGAAGACGGTCCCGCTCATGATCTCGTTGATGGCCTTCTTCGCCTTCAAGCCGGCGGTCGAGCACGAGGTCTCGCTGTTGCCCTTGACCCAGACGAAGATCGAGTCCGTGTCCCCGTACAGGACCTCGTACCCGGACCACTCCGTGGCCTTGATCATGGACTTGAGGTAGTACCTCGCCGCGTAGGTGGTGATCTCCGCGCACGTCTTCGAGCTGATGACCCCGTGCCTGCTCCCCATGGCGCCGTAGACGCTGACCAGGAGGAGCTTGTAGGCCCAGGCCCTGTCGTCCTGCCCGTTCTTCTTCGCCTGCTTCCTCTTGTCGATCAACTCGTCGATGATCACGCTCAACATCGTGTCCGCCTGCCTCTTCACGCACATGAACGAGTTCTCGGACCTCATCAAGATCAGGTTCTCGTACTCGACGACGTCGCCGATCTCGATCGACAACAAGACGTGCTCAACGTCACGACCGAGTTTGTGGGCGAGACCAGAAGCCGTAGGAGAAGACGCACAAGCGTCGATGAAGACCCCGAGCTTGGACATGATCGAGCCGTACAACGAGTTCCCGTCGATGACCACGACCCCCTTGTAGCACCCGGGCTTGGGCTCCAACACGAACCCGCCCTCGAACTCCCTCTCGTCGACGGACGAGCTCTTGCTCAGGTCCAGGCACGAGTTCACGGACAGGGCCAGGGACGACTGGTAGCAGAACATCATGTTCCCGGTGTTGCCCGCTATCGCGTCCCAGATCGGGCTTCTGGACGTCCCCGCCAACATGAAGTACCTCTCGCACGTCCTCATGCTCTTGATCACCCACGCGTGTAAGTCCGAGTCCCTGGCGTTGTACACCAGCATGTCCGTGACGTCGTACGAGTCCGACTCCTCGACCATCATCTCGTCCACGTCCAACTTCGGGGGCAGGCCCAGGACGTCGGCCACGCGTGCCAACCCGATCGAGGGCCAGTCCTTCCTCAAGTACTTGTCGATGTCGTACATCGAGTCCACGAACGAGACCCCGTTCTTCAACCTCCACGAGATGGCGTTGCCGCTGTTGCCCAACCTCCTCTCCTCGAACAAGTGCGAGATCTCGGTCACGTGGGCGGAGTGGACCGCCATCCTGTGCAGGTCGAAGCCGAAGCCGTTGTGCACGTTCACGAAGTCGGGCGACAGCATGTTCAGAATCTCGTACGCCTTTAAGACCGCGTCCCCGGAGCTGCCGACCTTCACGAAGACGGGCTTCCTCCCGTTGTCGAACTCGACCTGCCTGTGGAACCCGAAGGTGTAGATGCAGTAGCACACGTCCTCGACGTCGTCGTCGTGCCAGCCCCCGTTGGAGATCGTGATGCTGATGATGGGGTCGTGCGGTAGCGGCATCGCGCCCTTCCTGGCGAACGTGCTCATCTCGATGTCCAGGCCTACGATCGAGAACTTGACCGGGTTCACAGCCGGGATCGACCCCGGGCCCCCGCCCGACGCCGTGCCGAACCCCGCGATCGAGGCCAGCCTCACCAACCACATCTCGTTCGACGTCGAGGGCACGATCATCCCCTTGGACCCAGGCTCGTCGGAGTCCAGGTTCTCGATGACGTTCTCGGGCACGTTCACGTCGATGTTAGCGCTGACGATCATCCTCACGTTCTCGCGCGCCATCCTGAACGAGATCCCGTAGATGCACATGTGCCCGGTCTGCATGGGGATCTTGTACACGTTGTCGATCCAGCTCGAGATGATGATCCAGCCCGCGTTCATGAGCCTGGTCATGTCCGTGTTGTCCAACGTCTCTACGATCGTGTACAGGCTGATGTCCTTGCTCGTGCACGTGACCGACCTCACGGTGGGGCTCAACGTCAGGGGCATGTTCGCGATCAAGCTCGTGTTCGGCTTCAACACAACGGCCGTCTACGCACGTGAGGGTGGTCACGAACATGGACACGATGGCGATCTCGGAGGGGGACACGGTCATGATCTCGTACAAGGAGCCGGGCCCGGAGATGGTCGAGAACTCGGGCGTGGTCTGGTTCAGGGACGACTTCCCGTACTACGGCCCCTTGGCGAACAGGCTGGACCCCGCGCTCAAGAACATCATCGAGAAGGTGCACAGGGACAAGATCATGGTCACGGACGGCATCACGTACTACCTCTACTGTGAGGCCATCGGCTCGTGGTCGCAGATGTACACGGAGATCGCCGGGCACGAGCTCTTGACCATCACCGGCATCAACGCCCCGGTCAGCTACGCGAAGGCGCTCAAGCGCGTGTACGGCCTCTTGAAGAGGATGGCGATCCCGATCGGGAGGATAGACCCCAGCCTGTGCATCGGCACGTACAGGTTCAAGTTCATGTGCGACTACAGGGACTCGAGCTTCACCATGCACTACAGGCCGCACTGGCCCGTGATCGACCACAGGGGCGTCGACGCGATGTACATGAGGATCTTCACCTTCGTCGTGTCCCCGATCGTGCTCCCGAACCCGGTGACGCTGCCGTACAGGGTCACGGTCGACCCCGACGACGAGATCATCAGCAAGATCCTGTTGCCGCTCAGGTTGGACCAGAAGCTCGACTTCATGTGGAGGATCGGGAAGTCCATCATCGACCCGGTCAGGAGCCCGTCGGTGATCGTGTTCTTCGGCAGGGAGGGGCACGAGGGCAAGACCAAGTTGGCGGAGTCGGTCACGTCCATCTTGTCGGACGCCGTCGAGTGGGTGAGCGAGGACTTGTTCGGGTCCAAGAGCGTGTGGCCGAACGCCGACACGGTGATGTACTTGTGCCAGAAGAGGTTCTTAATCTGCGACGAGTGCAGGATCGAGGACGGGTTCTCCTACAACAACATCAAGAGGTGGACGTCCGAGGCCCCGATCTCGATGGAGGGCAGGACCGGGTACTTGTCCCAGAGCGCGATCATCATCTCGAACCACATCCCGTTCTACGAGAAGTCCGCCGTCAACAACAGCATCGGGAGGAGGCTCGTGATCTACCACATGAAGAAGAAGTTGAGCACGTACAAGGCCTTGGACAGGTCCGAGATCACGAACGAGGTCTGTCTCAAGTTCATGTCGTACGCGATCGCAATCGCCATCGCGCACGAGCACCCGCCCGTATCCCTGCCCATCGCCCTGTACACGGTCTTCCGCAAGAACGTCAACAAGATCACGGCCGGGTTGGTCTACGACGTCGGGAGCTCGAAGTCGGACATGATCGCGGCCACGAGCGCCATGGCGATGAGGTGCGGGGTGCCAGTCAGGAAGCTGTGCTCGGTCTTCAGCTCGATGACGCCCTCGTTGGTGACCTACCCCGAGTTCGGCTGCCCGTACATCAACTCGATCAGGATCAAGGGCTTGTCGTTGACCCACCACGGGCAGGAGGTCGTGGACAAGATTGTCGCCGCGAACAGGCCCAGGTTCGACTTGATGGCCATGCTCGAGAGGGGCGGCTCGTTCGGGGACTAGATCGTGCACGTGATCGTGCTGAAAAACACGAGTTGAACGCGTACGTGTACATGAACGACGGCATGAGCCTGTTCAAGTGCGTGAACCAGGTCATGAACACCGTCACGATCGTGAGCTGCTGCGTGTGCGTGAAGACGGTGGTGATCGCGCGCAAGAGCATGAAGCTGAGCGAGATGAGCTACTCGAGGATGAAGATGAACGGGTACGTGTTCAGGAGCTCGACCTGCAGCAGGTGCTTGAACAAGATCGTATCCGAGACTGAGTACGTCTCCGAGATCAAGCCCGCCAACATGGTCGCGATAGGGCACGCGATCGTCGTCAACAACCCGAGCTACAAGAAGTGCGCCAAGGTGTTCGGGTCCTACCCCACGATCAACGGCTTCAGCATGCACGTGATTGAGAACCCCGACTCGATCAAGAACTCGTTCACGAACGACTTCACGGTCTTCACCCTGACCGATGACGCGGACGCGAGCCTGGTCGCCTACACGGACATGGACGGGTTCTGGTAGATCAACAAGTTCGAGATCCTGAGCACGAAGACGACCAAAAACGCGAACGCGAACGTCATGACGACGGGAATAGGGTCACGGTGTAGATCACGCACCAGATACCACCACGGGACCACGTACGATACCAACAGCGACAACATGAGCCAGAACGGGAGCCCCAGCGTCAACCTCGACAACGACGCGGAGAGGAAGAAGATGATGCTCGACGCCTTGGCCACGGACGAGGACGAGAACAACAACAACAGCGGGGACGGGACCACCAGCCCGAGCCAGACCGCCAGCAGGGCCAAGACCCCGAACAGGAGCAACCTCGACAAGTTCAAGAGGAACAAGGTCGCGCCCGCGAGGAACTCCACGCAGCAGAACTCCAACCCGATCAACGTCCAGATGTCGGGCACGTACCAGAACGGGGGCGCCAACCAGAGCTCCTTCCTGATCCAGGGCTCGAACATCGGCTCGAGGGCCTCCGAGCCCGACTGGACGCACGAGCAGCTGCAGGCGATCGCGGACGCGTGCAACACCCCGATCGAGACCCAGTTGATGAACGAGACCAGGAGGAGCGTGCCGGACAGGGAGCACAAGTACCTCACGATCGGGAACAACGGCTCGACCATCACCAAGACCCCGGCCATCCTCCCGGGCATCAACTTGAGCGAGTTCAAGCTGGGGCTCGGGAAGCCCAAGGCGGACGAGAAGACCGGCAAGTCCAAGATCTACTCCGACGTCGTGATGAAGGGCCCGGACTGGCTCCTCAACCAGTGGACGAGCAGGGACGTGGTCATGGAGGGGGTCCCCGACAACATCCTGGACAAGCCCCCGAGGATGACCGGCGGCAAGCCTGAGAGGAGGATCGGCCACGACTTCGCGCGCATCGGCCTGCCCAAGTTGTCGTTCGGGCCCATCTTCGAGACGTTGAAGAGGAGCATGCCCTCGATCATGGAGGGGGTCTCGACCACGGCCGGGTACTACTGGATCAACGCGTCCTGGGGCGTCACCGGGAGCCCGGGCAACTTCGTCTACAGGGGCCAGGGCGGGATCAAGAACAACACCTTCAGGCTCTACGAGGCCATGAAGATGATCTCGGGCTACAGCTCATACGGGGCCGCCGCGATCGCGATCTCGGTCGCCAGCGGGTCTAGGCTCGAGGGCGGGAAGGTGGTGCCGGACGGGAATGGGTTCGAGTTGTCGATCAAGATCCACAACATGTTCCACTCCAAGAAGGTCAACTACCACAGCCCCCCGCAGGCGGCCGCCACCGGGTTCGAGGTCGCGGACGACATCTTCGACAGCGCCGAGGTCTTGGAGCAGAACTCCGGCATGGGCTCGATGTTCGCCGACACCTCCAGCGCGTTCTCGGGCGGGGGCGCCAACCCGTTCTACAACGCCAGCGCGTCCATCACCCACAACGCCATCCCGGGGTCGAGCAACGACAACATCCTGTAGCCGATCAGGCCCAGGTCCGTCTCCGCCATCGTGTTCATCCTCGTGTTCTTGCTGCCCTTCGTGCTCTTGGTCTTGATCTCGTTGTCGTTCCCGCTGTCGAACCCGTTTAAAAACTCGACGAGGAACGTGGACAAGAACCCGTGCACGAACCACAACATGAACGACTACCTCACCGAGAGGATCAAGTCGATCCCGGTCAGGGTCAGGAACCACGTCGACATCTCGAAGGTGACCACGGTCCAGGACACGATCAGGACCAGGACGATCGACGCGACCATGAACATGATCAGGAGGTTGCACAAGATCTCGCAGCCGGAGACGTACGACAACGTGGCCAGGGGCATGCTGATGATCGCCAACTCGACCCCGATCAGGTGCATCTGCGTGGGGATCAACCCGTACGAGAACGGGATCTTGCCTGCCTTCGCCACCGCGCTCGCCTACTCGCCCACGGCCTGCATCGGGTGCACGCCCTCGGTCCAGGTGATGAGCCAGATCATGTCCGCGTGCGCTGTCAGGATCGAGGACAAGAACATGAACATGCTCAAGATGACGAACGTGAGGCCGAGGTTGACGAGGGACGAGTACACGTCCAGGTTCGCGATGATGTTGAGGTGCTCGTACTCGTGCGCGGAGGCGGGCGTGGCCTTCGTCAACTCCTCGCCGGTCATCACGGACACGGTCTCGAAGAAGTGCATGAGCATGTCCTTGTTCTCGGAGTGGTTGGCCAACGTGATCACGATCCACTTCGAGTTCCAGTACAAGATCACGGTCGTGTCCATGGGCGCGTCCGCGGACAAGGTGATCGACGACGCCACGGGCTCGTACCCGAACATGATGTCGTCCATGAGGCTGATCAGGACCGCGAACCCGGCTATCGTCTCGCGCATGAGCGTGACCAAGTACGTGACCAACAGCCCGATCGACAACAGGATCACGAGCACAGAGGCGCTGATCAACTCGATGGTGGGCATGAGCTCGATGACGAGCCCGAAGGTGGGCTACGACTGGCACACGTACGCGGACACGACCCTCGACACGTTCGTCGGCATGGACTCGGTCCGATCGATAGTCGAACTACTAGTTGATCACGCACCCGACCAACTGCTGAACCAGTGCGTCACCTCAATCCAGAACCTGTTCGCGACCATGAGCGACTTCGACCTCGAGGACATGATCCAGAGCACGGGCGTGGCCCCGGAACAGAGCAATAGCGGGAACGTGGACATCAAGACGAGCGGGAACTCGTTCCACCCCGAGACGACGTCCAACAGCGCGAACACGCAGTCCAACACGGTCATGAACCCGTTCGACCACATCGACCAGGGCTCCGGCTCGAACCAGGGTGCCAACAGGTTCGAGAACAAGTCCGACGGCCCCTACATGTTCCCGAAGAGGAGCCAGATGAGCCAGTTGCTCGACCCCACGGGCAAGGGCGTGTCCCAGCAGGTGATCATCGTCGACAGCATCAACACGAGCTGCGACAGGATCTTGATGTCGTACAAGGAGATCAAGGAGGAGATGAAGACGATCGTGAACAGGCAGGTGCAGTTGAT